>OZ016480.1:2227244-2273447 GCA_963966605.1 Caenorhabditis sulstoni
TGCTTATTCTTGCTTTATCCAACAGATACTGAACAGTTTCAGTTGAATGAATGAGTTTCCATCGTTCAGAACTGCTTATTCTTGCTTTATTCAACAGATCCTGAACAGTTTCAGTTGAATGAATGAGTTTCCATCGTTCAGAACTGCTTATTCTTGCTTTATTCAACAGATCCTGAACAGTTTCAGTTGAATGAATGAGTTTCCATCGTTCAGAACTGCTTATTCTTGCTTTATTCAACATATCCTGAACAGTTCCAGTTGAATGAATGAGTTTCCATCGTTCAGAACTGCTTATTCTTGCTTTATTCAACAGATCCTGAACAGTTTCAGTTGAATGAATGAGTTTCCATCGTTCAGAACTGCTTATTCTTGCTTTATTCAACATATCCTGAACAGTTCCAGTTGAATGAATGAGTTTCCATCGTTCAGAACTGTTTATTCTTGCTTTATTCAACATATCCTGAACAGTTTCAGTTGAATGAATGAGTTTCCATCGTTCAGAACTGCTTATTCTTGCTTTATTCAACATATCCTGAACAGTTCCAGTTGAATGAATGAGTTTCCATCGTTCAGAACTGCTTATTCTTGCTTTATTCAACAGATCCTGAACAGTTTCAGTTGAATGAATGAGTTTCCATCGTTCAGAACTGTTTATTCTTGCTTTATTCAACATATCCTGAACAGTTCCAGTTGAATGAATGAGTTTCCATCGTTCAGAACTGCTTTATTCTTGCTTTATTCAACATATCCTGAACAGTTTCAGTTGAATGAATGAGTTTCCATCGTTCAGAACTGCTTATTCTTGCTTTATTCAACAGATCCTGAACAGTTTCAGTTGAATGAATGAGTTTCCATCGTTCAGAACTGTTTATTCTTGCTTTATTCAACATATCCTGAACAGTTCCAGTTGAATGAATGAGTTTCCATCGTTCAGAACTGCTTATTCTTGCTTTATTCAACAGATCCTGAACAGTTTCAGTTGAATGAATGAGTTTCCATCGTTCAGAACTGCTTATTCTTGCTTTATTCAACATATCCTGAACAGTTCAGTTGAATGAATGAGTTTCCATCGTTCAGAACTGCTTATTCTTGCTTTATTCAACAGATCCTGAACAGTTTCAGTTGAATGAATGAGTTTCCATCGTTCAGAACTGTTTATTCTTGCTTTATTCAACATATCCTGAACAGTTCCAGTTGAATGAATGAGTTTCCATCGTTCAGAACTGCTTATTCTTGCTTTATCCAACAGATACTGAACAGTTTCAGTTGAATGAATGAGTTTCCATCGTTCAGAACTGCTTATTCTTGCTTTATTCAACAGATCCTGAACAGTTTCAGTTGAATGAATGAGTTTCCATCGTTCAGAACTGTTTATTCTTGCTTTATTCAACAGATCCTGAACAGTTTCAGTTGAATGAATGAGTTTCCATCGTTCAGAACTGCTTATTCTTGCTTTATTCAACATATCCTGAACAGTTCCAGTTGAATGAATGAGTTTCCATCGTTCAGAACTGTTTATTCTTGCTTTATTCAACAGATCCTGAACAGTTTCAGTTGAATGAATGAGTTTCCATCGTTCAGAACTGCTTATTCTTGCTTTATTCAACATATCCTGAACAGTTCCAGTTGAATGAATGAGTTTCCATCGTTCAGAACTGTTTATTCTTGCTTTATTCAACATATCCTGAACAGTTTCAGTTGAATGAATGAGTTTCCATCGTTCAGAACTGCTTATTCTTGCTTTATTCAACATATCCTGAACAGTTCCAGTTGAATGAATGAGTTTCCATCGTTCAGAACTGCTTATTCTTGCTTTATTCAACAGATCCTGAACAGTTTCAGTTGAATGAATGAGTTTCCATCGTTCAGAACTGTTTATTCTTGCTTTATTCAACATATCCTGAACAGTTCCAGTTGAATGAATGAGTTTTCATCGTTCAGAACTGTTTATTCTTGCTTTATTCAACATATCCTGAACAGTTTCAGTTGAATGAATGAGTTTCCATCGTTCAGAACTGTTTATTCTTGCTTTATTCAACATATCCTGAACAGTTTCAGTTGAATGAATGAGTTTCCATCGTTCAGAACTGTTTATTCTTGCTTTATTCAACATATCCTGAACAGTTCCAGTTGAATGAATGAGTTTCCATCGTTCAGAACTGCTTATTCTTGCTTTATTCAACATATCCTGAACAGTTTCAGTTGAATGAATGAGTTTCCATCGTTCAGAACTGCTTATTCTTGCTTTATTCAACATATCCTGAACAGTTTCAGTTGAATGAATGAGTTTCCATCGTTCAGAACTGCTTATTCTTGCTTTATTCAACATATCCTGAACAGTTCCAGTTGAATGAATGAGTTTCCATCGTTCAGAACTGTTTATTCTTGCTTTATTCAACATATCCTGAACAGTTTCAGTTGAATGAATGAGTTTTCATCGTTCAGAACTGCTTATTCTTGCTTTATTCAACAGATCCTGAACAGTTTCAGTTGAATGAATGAGTTTCCATCGTTCAGAACTGCTTATTCTTGCTTTATTCAACATATCCTGAACAGTTTCAGTTGAATGAATGAGTTTCCATCGTTCAGAACTGCTTATTCTTGCTTTATTCAACAGATCCTGAACAGTTTCAGTTGAATGAATGAGTTTCCATCGTTCAGAACTGCTTATTCTTGCTTTATTCAACAGATCCTGAACAGTTTCAGTTGAATGAATGAGTTTCCATCGTTCAGAACTGCTTATTCTTGCTTTATTCAACATATCCTGAACAGTTTCAGTTGAATGAATGAGTTTTCATCGTTCAGAACTGCTTATTCTTGCTTTATTCAACAGATCCTGAACAGTTTCAGTTGAATGAATGAGTTTCCATCGTTCAGAACTGCTTATTCTTGCTTTATTCAACAGATCCTGAACAGTTTCAGTTGAATGAATGAGTTTCCATCGTTCAGAACTGCTTATTCTTGCTTTATTCAACAGATCCTGAACAGTTTCAGTTGAATGAATGAGTTTCCATCGTTCAGAACTGCTTATTCTTGCTTTATTCAACATATCCTGAACAGTTTCAGTTGAATGAATGAGTTTCCATCGTTTAGAACTGCTTAGTCTTGTTTTATTCAACATATCCTGAACAGTTTCAGTTGAATGAATGAGTTTCCATCGTTCAGAACTGCTTATTCTTGCTTTATTCAACAGATCCTGAACAGTTTCAGTTGAATGAATGAGTTTCCATCGTTCAGAACTGCTTATTCTTGCTTTATCCAACAGATACTGAACAGTTTCAGTTGAATGAATGAGTTTTCATCGTTCAGAACTGCTTATTCTTGCTTTATTCAACAGATCCTGAACAGTTTCAGTTGAATGAATGAGTTTCCATCGTTCAGAACTGCTTATTCTTGCTTTATTCAACAGATCCTGAACAGTTTCAGTTGAATGAATGAGTTTCCATCGTTCAGAACTGCTTATTCTTGCTTTATTCAACATATCCCGAACAGTTTCAGTTGAATGAATGAGTTTCCATCGTTTAGAACTGCTTAGTCTTGTTTTATTCAACATATCCTGAACAGTTTCAGTTGAATGAATGAGTTTCCATCGTTCAGAACTGCTTATTCTTGCTTTATTCAACAGATCCTGAACAGTTTCAGTTGAATGAATGAGTTTCCATCGTTCAGAACTGCTTATTCTTGCTTTATCCAACAGATACTGAACAGTTTCAGTTGAATGAATGAGTTTTCATCGTTCAGAACTGCTTATTCTTGCTTTATTCAACAGATCCTGAACAGTTTCAGTTGAATGAATGAGTTTCCATCGTTCAGAACTGCTTATTCTTGCTTTATTCAACAGATCCTGAACAGTTTCAGTTGAATGAATGAGTTTCCATCGTTCAGAACTGCTTATTCTTGCTTTATTCAACAGATCCTGAACAGTTTCAGTTGAATGAATGAGTTTCCATCGTTCAGAACTGCTTATTCTTGCTTTATCCAACAGATACTGAACAGTTTCAGTTGAATGAATGAGTTTCCATCGTTCAGAACTGCTTATTCTTGCTTTATTCAACAGATCCTGAACAGTTTCAGTTGAATGAATGAGTTTCCATCGTTCAGAACTGCTTATTCTTGCTTTATTCAACAGATCCTGAACAGTTTCAGTTGAATGAATGAGTTTCCATCGTTCAGAACTGCTTATTCTTGCTTTATTCAACATATCCTGAACAGTTCCAGTTGAATGAATGAGTTTCCATCGTTCAGAACTGCTTATTCTTGCTTTATTCAACAGATCCTGAACAGTTTCAGTTGAATGAATGAGTTTCCATCGTTCAGAACTGCTTATTCTTGCTTTATTCAACAGATCCTGAACAGTTTCAGTTGAATGAATGAGTTTCCATCGTTCAGAACTGCTTATTCTTGCTTTATTCAACAGATCCTGAACAGTTTCAGTTGAATGAATGAGTTTCCATCGTTCAGAACTGCTTATTCTTGCTTTATTCAACAGATCCTGAACAGTTTCAGTTGAATGAATGAGTTTCCATCGTTCAGAACTGCTTATTCTTGCTTTATCCAACAGATACTGAACAGTTTCAGTTGAATGAATGAGTTTCCATCGTTCAGAACTGCTTATTCTTGCTTTATTCAACATATCCTGAACAGTTCCAGTTGAATGAATGAGTTTCCATCGTTCAGAACTGCTTATTCTTGCTTTATTCAACAGATCCTGAACAGTTTCAGTTGAATGAATGAGTTTCCATCGTTCAGAACTGCTTATTCTTGCTTTATTCAACATATCCTGAACAGTTTCAGTTCATTGAATGAGTTTCCATCGTTCAGAACTGCTTAGTCTTGCTTCATTGAACAGATCCTGAACAGTTTCAGTTCAATGAATGAGTTTCCATCGTTCAGAAATGCTTATTCTTGTTTTATTCAACAGATCCAGAACAGTTTCAGTTCATTGAATGAGTTTCCATCGTTCAGAACTGCTTAGTCTTGCTTCATTGAACAGATCCTGAACAGTTTCAGTTCAATGAATGAGTTTCCATCGTTCAGAACTGCTTAGTCTTGCTTCATTCAACAGATCCAGAACAGTTTCAGTTCAATGAATTTGTTTCCATCGTTCAGAACTGCTTAGTCTTGCTTCATTCAACAGATCCAGAACAGTTTCAGTTCAATGATTTTGTTTCCATCGTTCAGAACTGCTTAGTCTTGCTTCATTCAACAGATCCTGAACAGTTTCAGTTGAATGAATGAGTTTCCATCGTTCAGAACTGCTTAGTCTTGCTTCATTCAACAGATCCTGAACAGTTTCAGTTCATTGAATGAGTTTCCATCGTTCAGAACTGCTTAGTCTTGCTTCATTGAACAGATTCTGAACAGTTTCAGTTCAATGAATGAGTTTCCATCGTTCAGAAATGCTTATTCTTGCTTCATTCAACAGATCCAGAACAGTTTCAGTTCAATGATTTTGTTTCCATCGTTCAGAACTGCTTAGTCTTGCTTCATTCAACAGATCCTGAACAGTTTCAGTTGAATGAATGAGTTTCCATCGTTCAGAACTGCTTAGTCTTGCTTCATTCAACAGATCCAGAACAGTTTCAGTTCATTGAATGAGTTTCCATCGTTCAGAACTGCTTAGTCTTGCTTTATTCAACAGATCCTGAACAGTTTCAGTTCATTGAATGAGTTTCCATCGTTCAGAACTGCTTATTCTTGCTTCATTCAACAGATCCTGAACAGTTTCAGTTCATTGAATGAGTTTCCATCGTTCAGAACTGCTTAGTCTTGCTTCATTGAACAGATCCTGAACAGTTTCAGTTCAATGAATGAGTTTCCATCGTTCAGAACTGCTTAGTCTTGCTTTATTCAACAGATCCTGAACAGTTTCAGTTCATTGAATGAGTTTTCATCGTTCAGAACTGCTTAGTCTTGCTTCATTCAACAGATCCAGAACAGTTTCAGTTCATTGAATGAGTTTCCATCGTTCAGAACTGCTTAGTCTTGCTTTATTCAACAGATCCTGAACAGTTTCAGTTCATTGAATGAGTTTCCATCGTTCAGAACTGCTTATTCTTGCTTCATTCAACAGATCCTGAACAGTTTCAGTTGAATGAATGAGTTTCCATCGTTCAGAACTGCTTAGTCTTGCTTCATTCAACAGATCCTGAACAGTTTCAGTTCAATGAATGAGTTTCCATCGTTCAGAACTGCTTAGTCTTGCTTTATTCAACAGATCCTGAACAGTTTCAGTTCATTGAATGAGTTTTCATCGTTCAGAACTGCTTAGTCTTGCTTCATTCAACAGATCCTGAACAGTTTCAGTTCATTGAATGAGTTTCCATCGTTCAGAACTGCTTATTCTTGCTTCATTCAACAGATCCTGAACAGTTTCAGTTGAATGAATGAGTTTCCATCGTTCAGAACTGCTTAGTCTTGCTTCATTCAACAGATCCTGAACAGTTTCAGTTCAATGAATGAGTTTCCATCGTTCAGAAATGCTTATTCTTGTTTTATTCAACAGATCCAGAACAGTTTCAGTTCAATGAATGAGTTTCCATCGTTCAGAACTGCTTATTCTTGCTTCATTCAACAGATCCAGAACAGTTTCAGTTCATTGAATGAGTTTCCATCGTTCAGAACTGCTTAGTCTTGCTTCATTCAACAGATCCTGAACAGTTTCAGTTCAATGAATGAGTTTCCATCGTTCAGAACTGCTTAGTCTTGCTTTATTCAACAGATCCTGAACAGTTTCAGTTCAATGAATGAGTTTCCATCGTTCAGAACTGCTTATTCTTGCTTCATTCAACAGATCCAGAACAGTTTCAGTTCATTGAATGAGTTTCCATCGTTCAGAACTGCTTAGTCTTGCTTCATTGAACAGATCCTGAACAGTTTCAGTTGAATGAATGAGTTTCCATCGTTCAGAACTGCTTAGTCTTGCTTCATTCAACAGATCCTGAACAGTTTCAGTTCAATGAATGAGTTTCCATCGTTCAGAAATGCTTATTCTTGTTTTATTCAACAGATCCAGAACAGTTTCAGTTCATTGAATGAGTTTCCATCGTTCAGAACTGCTTATTCTTGCTTCATTCAACAGATCCTGAACAGTTTCAGTTCATTGAATGAGTTTCCATCGTTCAGAACTGCTTAGTCTTGCTTCATTGAACAGATCCTGAACAGTTTCAGTTCAATGAATGAGTTTCCATCGTTCAGAACTGCTTAGTCTTGCTTTATTCAACAGATCCTGAACAGTTTCAGTTCATTGAATGAGTTTTCATCGTTCAGAACTGCTTAGTCTTGCTTCATTCAACAGATCCAGAACAGTTTCAGTTCATTGAATGAGTTTCCATCGTTCAGAACTGCTTAGTCTTGCTTTATTCAACAGATCCTGAACAGTTTCAGTTCATTGAATGAGTTTCCATCGTTCAGAACTGCTTAGTCTTGCTTCATTCAACAGATCCAGAACAGTTTCAGTTCATTGAATGAGTTTCCATCGTTCAGAACTGCTTAGTCTTGCTTCATTGAACAGATCCTGAACAGTTTCAGCTCAATGAATGAGTTTCCATCGTTCAGAACTGCTTAGTCTTGCTTTATTCAACAGATCCTGAACAGTTTCAGTTCATTGAATGAGTTTTCATCGTTCAGAACTGCTTAGTCTTGCTTCATTCAACAGATCCTGAACAGTTTCAGTTCATTGAATGAGTTTTCATCGTTCAGAACTGCTTAGTCTTGCTTCATTGAACAGATCCTGAACAGTTTCAGTTCATTGAATGAGTTTCCATCGTTCAGAACTGCTTAGTCTTGCTTTATTCAACAGATCCTGAACAGTTTCAGTTCATTGAATGAGTTTCCATCGTTCAGAACTGCTTAGTCTTGCTTCATTCAACAGATCCAGAACAGTTTCAGTTCATTGAATGAGTTTCCATCGTTCAGAACTGCTTAGTCTTGCTTCATTCAACAGATCCTGAACAGTTTCAGTTGAATGAATGAGTTTCCATCGTTCAGAACTGCTTAGTCTTGCTTCATTCAACAGATCCAGAACAGTTTCAGTTCATTGAATGAGTTTCCATCGTTCAGAACTGCTTAGTCTTGCTTTATTCAACAGATCCTGAACAGTTTCAGTTCATTGAATGAGTTTCCATCGTTCAGAACTGCTTAGTCTTGCTTCATTGAACAGATCCTGAACAGTTTCAGTTCAATGAATGAGTTTCCATCGTTCAGAACTGCTTAGTCTTGCTTCATTCAACAGATCCTGAACAGTTTCAGTTCATTGAATGAGTTTCCATCGTTCAGAACTGCTTAGTCTTGCTTCATTGAACAGATCCTGAACAGTTTCAGTTCAATGAATGAGTTTCCATCGTTCAGAACTGCTTAGTCTTGCTTCATTCAACAGATCCTGAACAGTTTCAGTTCATTGAATGAGTTTCCATCGTTCAGAACTGCTTAGTCTTGCTTCATTCAACAGATCCTGAACAGTTTCAGTTCAATGAATGAGTTTCCATCGTTCAGAACTGCTTAGTCTTGCTTCATTCAACAGATCCAGAACAGTTTCAGTTCAATGAATGAGTTTCCATCGTTCAGAACTGCTTAGTCTTGCTTTATTCAACAGATCCTGAACAGTTTCAGTTCATTGAATGAGTTTCCATCGTTCAGAACTGCTTAGTCTTGCTTCATTCAACAGATCCTGAACAGTTTCAGTTCATTGAATGAGTTTCCATCGTTCAGAACTGCTTAGTCTTGCTTCATTGAACAGATCCTGAACAGTTTCAGTTCAATGAATGAGTTTCCATCGTTCAGAACTGCTTAGTCTTGCTTCATTCAACAGATCCTGAACAGTTTCAGTTCAATGAATGAGTTTCCATCGTTCAGAACTGCTTAGTCTTGCTTTATTCAACAGATCCTGAACAGTTTCAGTTCATTGAATGAGTTTCCATCGTTCAGAACTGCTTAGTCTTGCTTCATTGAACAGATCCTGAACAGTTTCAGTTCAATGAATGAGTTTCCATCGTTCAGAACTGCTCAGTCTTGCTTCATTCAACAGATCCTGAACAGTTTCAGTTCATTGAATGAGTTTCCATCGTTCAGAACTGCTTAGTCTTGCTTCATTGAACAGATCCTGAACAGTTTCAGTTCATTGAATGAGTTTCCATCGTTCAGAACTGCTTAGTCTTGCTTTATTCAACAGATCCTGAACAGTTTCAGTTCAATGAATGAGTTTCCATCGTTCAGAACTGCTTAGTCTTGCTTCATTGAACAGATCCTGAACAGTTTCAGTTCATTGAATGAGTTTCCATCGTTCAGAACTGCTTAGTCTTGCTTCATTGAACAGATCCTGAACAGTTTCAGTTCAATGAATGAGTTTCCATCGTTCAGAACTGCTCAGTCTTGCTTCATTCAACAGATCCTGAACAGTTTCAGTTCATTGAATGAGTTTCCATCGTTCAGAACTGCTTAGTCTTGCTTTATTCAACAGATCCTGAACAGTTTCAGTTCATTGAATGAGTTTCCATCGTTCAGAACTGCTTAGTCTTGCTTTATTCAACAGATCCTGAACAGTTTCAGTTCATTGAATGAGTTTCCATCGTTCAGAACTGCTTAGTCTTGCTTCATTGAACAGATCCTGAACAGTTTCAGTTCATTGAATGAGTTTCCATCGTTCAGAACTGCTTAGTCTTGCTTTATTCAACAGATCCTGAACAGTTTCAGTTCATTGAATGAGTTTCCATCGTTCAGAACTGCTTAGTCTTGCTTTATTCAACAGATCCTGAACAGTTTCAGTTCATTGAATGAGTTTCCATCGTTCAGAACTGCTTAGTCTTGCTTCATTGAACAGATCCTGAACAGTTTCAGTTCAATGAATGAGTTTCCATCGTTCAGAACTGCTTAGTCTTGCTTCATTCAACAGATCCTGAACAGTTTCAGTTCATTGAATGAGTTTCCATCGTTCAGAACTGCTTAGTCTTGCTTTATTCAACAGATCCTGAACAGTTTCAGTTCATTGAATGAGTTTCCATCGTTCAGAACTGCTTAGTCTTGCTTCATTGAACAGATCCTGAACAGTTTCAGTTCAATGAATGAGTTTCCATCGTTCAGAACTGCTTAGTCTTGCTTTATTCAACAGATCCTGAACAGTTTCAGTTCATTGAATGAGTTTCCATCGTTCAGAACTGCTTAGTCTTGCTTTATTCAACAGATCCTGAACAGTTTCAGTTCATTGAATGAGTTTCCATCGTTCAGAACTGCTTAGTCTTGCTTCATTGAACAGATCCTGAACAGTTTCAGTTCAATGAATGAGTTTCCATCGTTCAGAAATGCTTATTCTTGTTTTATTCAACAGATCCAGAACAGTTTCAGTTCATTGAATGAGTTTCCATCGTTCAGAACTGCTTAGTCTTGCTTCATTGAACAGATCCTGAACAGTTTCAGTTCAATGAATGAGTTTCCATCGTTCAGAACTGCTTAGTCTTGCTTCATTCAACAGATCCAGAACAGTTTCAGTTCAATGAATTTGTTTCCATCGTTCAGAACTGCTTAGTCTTGCTTCATTCAACAGATCCTGAACAGTTTCAGTTGAATGAATGAGTTTCCATCGTTCAGAACTGCTTAGTCTTGCTTCATTCAACAGATCCTGAACAGTTTCAGTTCATTGAATGAGTTTCCATCGTTCAGAACTGCTTAGTCTTGCTTCATTGAACAGATCCTGAACAGTTTCAGTTCAATGAATAAGTTTCCATCGTTCAGAACTGCTTAGTCTTGCTTTATTCAACAGATCCTGAACAGTTTCAGTTGAATGAATGAGTTTCCATCGTTCAGAACTGTTTATTCTTGCTTTATTCAACATATCCTGAACAGTTCCAGTTGAATGAATGAGTTTCCATCGTTCAGAACTGTTTATTCTTGCTTTATTCAACATATCCTGAACAGTTTCAGTTGAATGAATGAGTTTTCATCGTTCAGAACTGCTTATTCTTGCTTTATTCAACAGATCCTGAACAGTTTCAGTTGAATGAATGAGTTTCCATCGTTCAGAACTGCTTATTCTTGCTTTATCCAACAGATACTGAACAGTTTCAGTTGAATGAATGAGTTTCCATCGTTCAGAACTGCTTATTCTTGCTTTATTCAACATATCCTGAACAGTTTCAGTTGAATGAATGAGTTTCCATCGTTCAGAACTGCTTATTCTTGCTTTATTCAACATATCCTGAACAGTTTCAGTTGAATGAATGAGTTTCCATCGTTCAGAACTGCTTATTCTTGCTTTATTCAACATATCCTGAACAGTTTCAGTTGAATGAATGAGTTTCCATCGTTCAGAACTGCTTATTCTTGCTTTATTCAACATATCCTGAACAGTTCCAGTTGAATGAATGAGTTTCCATCGTTCAGAACTGCTTATTCTTGCTTTATTCAACATATCCTGAACAGTTTCAGTTGAATGAATGAGTTTCCATCGTTCAGAACTGCTTATTCTTGCTTTATTCAACAGATCCTGAACAGTTTCAGTTGAATGAATGAGTTTCCATCGTTCAGAACTGCTTATTCTTGCTTTATTCAACAGATCCTGAACAGTTTCAGTTGAATGAATGAGTTTCCATCGTTCAGAACTGCTTATTCTTGCTTTATTCAACATATCCTGAACAGTTTCAGTTGAATGAATGAGTTTTCATCGTTCAGAACTGCTTATTCTTGCTTTATTCAACAGATCCTGAACAGTTTCAGTTGAATGAATGAGTTTCCATCGTTCAGAACTGCTTATTCTTGCTTTATTCAACAGATCCTGAACAGTTTCAGTTGAATGAATGAGTTTCCATCGTTCAGAACTGCTTATTCTTGCTTTATTCAACAGATCCTGAACAGTTTCAGTTGAATGAATGAGTTTCCATCGTTCAGAACTGCTTATTCTTGCTTTATTCAACATATCCTGAACAGTTTCAGTTGAATGAATGAGTTTCCATCGTTTAGAACTGCTTAGTCTTGTTTTATTCAACATATCCTGAACAGTTTCAGTTGAATGAATGAGTTTCCATCGTTCAGAACTGCTTATTCTTGCTTTATTCAACAGATCCTGAACAGTTTCAGTTGAATGAATGAGTTTCCATCGTTCAGAACTGCTTATTCTTGCTTTATCCAACAGATACTGAACAGTTTCAGTTGAATGAATGAGTTTTCATCGTTCAGAACTGCTTATTCTTGCTTTATTCAACAGATCCTGAACAGTTTCAGTTGAATGAATGAGTTTCCATCGTTCAGAACTGCTTATTCTTGCTTTATTCAACAGATCCTGAACAGTTTCAGTTGAATGAATGAGTTTCCATCGTTCAGAACTGCTTATTCTTGCTTTATTCAACATATCCCGAACAGTTTCAGTTGAATGAATGAGTTTCCATCGTTTAGAACTGCTTAGTCTTGTTTTATTCAACATATCCTGAACAGTTTCAGTTGAATGAATGAGTTTCCATCGTTCAGAACTGCTTATTCTTGCTTTATTCAACAGATCCTGAACAGTTTCAGTTGAATGAATGAGTTTCCATCGTTCAGAACTGCTTATTCTTGCTTTATCCAACAGATACTGAACAGTTTCAGTTGAATGAATGAGTTTTCATCGTTCAGAACTGCTTATTCTTGCTTTATTCAACAGATCCTGAACAGTTTCAGTTGAATGAATGAGTTTCCATCGTTCAGAACTGCTTATTCTTGCTTTATTCAACAGATCCTGAACAGTTTCAGTTGAATGAATGAGTTTCCATCGTTCAGAACTGCTTATTCTTGCTTTATTCAACAGATCCTGAACAGTTTCAGTTGAATGAATGAGTTTCCATCGTTCAGAACTGCTTATTCTTGCTTTATCCAACAGATACTGAACAGTTTCAGTTGAATGAATGAGTTTCCATCGTTCAGAACTGCTTATTCTTGCTTTATTCAACAGATCCTGAACAGTTTCAGTTGAATGAATGAGTTTCCATCGTTCAGAACTGCTTATTCTTGCTTTATTCAACAGATCCTGAACAGTTTCAGTTGAATGAATGAGTTTCCATCGTTCAGAACTGCTTATTCTTGCTTTATTCAACATATCCTGAACAGTTCCAGTTGAATGAATGAGTTTCCATCGTTCAGAACTGCTTATTCTTGCTTTATTCAACATATCCTGAACAGTTCCAGTTGAATGAATGAGTTTCCATCGTTCAGAACTGCTTATTCTTGCTTTATTCAACAGATCCTGAACAGTTTCAGTTGAATGAATGAGTTTCCATCGTTCAGAACTGCTTATTCTTGCTTTATTCAACAGATCCTGAACAGTTTCAGTTGAATGAATGAGTTTCCATCGTTCAGAACTGCTTATTCTTGCTTTATTCAACATATCCTGAACAGTTCCAGTTGAATGAATGAGTTTCCATCGTTCAGAACTGCTTATTCTTGCTTTATTCAACAGATCCTGAACAGTTTCAGTTGAATGAATGAGTTTCCATCGTTCAGAACTGCTTATTCTTGCTTTATTCAACAGATCCTGAACAGTTTCAGTTGAATGAATGAGTTTCCATCGTTCAGAACTGCTTATTCTTGCTTTATTCAACATATCCTGAACAGTTCCAGTTGAATGAATGAGTTTCCATCGTTCAGAACTGCTTATTCTTGCTTTATTCAACATATCCTGAACAGTTTCAGTTGAATGAATGAGTTTTCATCGTTCAGAACTGCTTATTCTTGCTTTATTCAACAGATCCTGAACAGTTTCAGTTGAATGAATGAGTTTCCATCGTTCAGAACTGCTTATTCTTGCTTTATTCAACAGATCCTGAACAGTTTCAGTTGAATGAATGAGTTTCCATCGTTCAGAACTGCTTATTCTTGCTTTATCCAACAGATACTGAACAGTTTCAGTTGAATGAATGAGTTTCCATCGTTCAGAACTGCTTATTCTTGCTTTATTCAACATATCCTGAACAGTTCCAGTTGAATGAATGAGTTTCCATCGTTCAGAACTGCTTATTCTTGCTTTATTCAACAGATCCTGAACAGTTTCAGTTGAATGAATGAGTTTCCATCGTTCAGAACTGCTTATTCTTGCTTTATTCAACATATCCTGAACAGTTTCAGTTCATTGAATGAGTTTCCATCGTTCAGAACTGCTTAGTCTTGCTTCATTGAACAGATCCTGAACAGTTTCAGTTCAATGAATGAGTTTCCATCGTTCAGAAATGCTTATTCTTGTTTTATTCAACAGATCCAGAACAGTTTCAGTTCATTGAATGAGTTTCCATCGTTCAGAACTGCTTAGTCTTGCTTCATTGAACAGATCCTGAACAGTTTCAGTTCAATGAATGAGTTTCCATCGTTCAGAACTGCTTAGTCTTGCTTCATTCAACAGATCCAGAACAGTTTCAGTTCAATGAATTTGTTTCCATCGTTCAGAACTGCTTAGTCTTGCTTCATTCAACAGATCCAGAACAGTTTCAGTTCAATGATTTTGTTTCCATCGTTCAGAACTGCTTAGTCTTGCTTCATTCAACAGATCCTGAACAGTTTCAGTTGAATGAATGAGTTTCCATCGTTCAGAACTGCTTAGTCTTGCTTCATTCAACAGATCCAGAACAGTTTCAGTTCATTGAATGAGTTTCCATCGTTCAGAACTGCTTAGTCTTGCTTTATTCAACAGATCCTGAACAGTTTCAGTTCATTGAATGAGTTTCCATCGTTCAGAACTGCTTATTCTTGCTTCATTCAACAGATCCTGAACAGTTTCAGTTCATTGAATGAGTTTCCATCGTTCAGAACTGCTTAGTCTTGCTTCATTGAACAGATCCTGAACAGTTTCAGTTCAATGAATGAGTTTCCATCGTTCAGAACTGCTTAGTCTTGCTTTATTCAACAGATCCTGAACAGTTTCAGTTCATTGAATGAGTTTTCATCGTTCAGAACTGCTTAGTCTTGCTTCATTCAACAGATCCAGAACAGTTTCAGTTCATTGAATGAGTTTCCATCGTTCAGAACTGCTTAGTCTTGCTTTATTCAACAGATCCTGAACAGTTTCAGTTCATTGAATGAGTTTCCATCGTTCAGAACTGCTTATTCTTGCTTCATTCAACAGATCCTGAACAGTTTCAGTTGAATGAATGAGTTTCCATCGTTCAGAACTGCTTAGTCTTGCTTCATTCAACAGATCCTGAACAGTTTCAGTTCAATGAATGAGTTTCCATCGTTCAGAACTGCTTAGTCTTGCTTTATTCAACAGATCCTGAACAGTTTCAGTTCATTGAATGAGTTTTCATCGTTCAGAACTGCTTAGTCTTGCTTCATTCAACAGATCCTGAACAGTTTCAGTTCATTGAATGAGTTTCCATCGTTCAGAACTGCTTATTCTTGCTTCATTCAACAGATCCTGAACAGTTTCAGTTGAATGAATGAGTTTCCATCGTTCAGAACTGCTTAGTCTTGCTTCATTCAACAGATCCTGAACAGTTTCAGTTCAATGAATGAGTTTCCATCGTTCAGAAATGCTTATTCTTGTTTTATTCAACAGATCCAGAACAGTTTCAGTTCAATGAATGAGTTTCCATCGTTCAGAACTGCTTATTCTTGCTTCATTCAACAGATCCTGAACAGTTTCAGTTCAATGAATGAGTTTCCATCGTTCAGAACTGCTTAGTCTTGCTTTATTCAACAGATCCTGAACAGTTTCAGTTCAATGAATGAGTTTCCATCGTTCAGAACTGCTTATTCTTGCTTCATTCAACAGATCCAGAACAGTTTCAGTTCATTGAATGAGTTTCCATCGTTCAGAACTGCTTAGTCTTGCTTCATTGAACAGATCCTGAACAGTTTCAGTTGAATGAATGAGTTTCCATCGTTCAGAACTGCTTAGTCTTGCTTCATTCAACAGATCCTGAACAGTTTCAGTTCAATGAATGAGTTTCCATCGTTCAGAAATGCTTATTCTTGTTTTATTCAACAGATCCAGAACAGTTTCAGTTCATTGAATGAGTTTCCATCGTTCAGAACTGCTTATTCTTGCTTCATTCAACAGATCCTGAACAGTTTCAGTTCATTGAATGAGTTTCCATCGTTCAGAACTGCTTAGTCTTGCTTCATTGAACAGATCCTGAACAGTTTCAGTTCATTGAATGAGTTTTCATCGTTCAGAACTGCTTAGTCTTGCTTCATTCAACAGATCCAGAACAGTTTCAGTTCATTGAATGAGTTTCCATCGTTCAGAAATGCTTATTCTTGTTTTATTCAACAGATCCAGAACAGTTTCAGTTCAATGAATGAGTTTCCATCGTTCAGAACTGCTTATTCTTGCTTCATTCAACAGATCCTGAACAGTTTCAGTTCAATGAATGAGTTTCCATCGTTCAGAAATGCTTATTCTTGTTTTATTCAACAGATCCAGAACAGTTTCAGTTCAATGAATGAGTTTCCATCGTTCAGAACTGCTTATTCTTGCTTCATTCAACAGATCCTGAACAGTTTCAGTTCATTGAATGAGTTTCCATCGTTCAGAACTGCTTAGTCTTGCTTCATTGAACAGATCCTGAACAGTTTCAGTTGAATGAATGAGTTTCCATCGTTCAGAACTGCTTAGTCTTGCTTCATTCAACAGATCCTGAACAGTTTCAGTTCAATGAATGAGTTTCCATCGTTCAGAAATGCTTATTCTTGTTTTATTCAACAGATCCAGAACAGTTTCAGTTCAATGAATGAGTTTCCATCGTTCAGAACTGCTTATTCTTGCTTCATTCAACAGATCCTGAACAGTTTCAGTTCAATGAATGAGTTTCCATCGTTCAGAACTGCTTAGTCTTGCTTTATTCAACAGATCCTGAACAGTTTCAGTTCATTGAATGAGTTTCCATCGTTCAGAACTGCTTAGTCTTGCTTCATTCAACAGATCCAGAACAGTTTCAGTTCATTGAATGAGTTTCCATCGTTCAGAACTGCTTAGTCTTGCTTTATTCAACAGATCCTGAACAGTTTCAGTTCATTGAATGAGTTTCCATCGTTCAGAACTGCTTAGTCTTGCTTCATTCAACAGATCCAGAACAGTTTCAGTTCATTGAATGAGTTTCCATCGTTCAGAACTGCTTAGTCTTGCTTCATTGAACAGATCCTGAACAGTTTCAGTTCAATGAATGAGTTTCCATCGTTCAGAACTGCTTAGTCTTGCTTTATTCAACAGATCCTGAACAGTTTCAGTTCATTGAATGAGTTTTCATCGTTCAGAACTGCTTAGTCTTGCTTTATTCAACAGATCCTGAACAGTTTCAGTTCATTGAATGAGTTTCCATCGTTCAGAACTGCTTATTCTTGCTTCATTCAACAGATCCTGAACAGTTTCAGTTGAATGAATGAGTTTCCATCGTTCAGAACTGCTTAGTCTTGCTTCATTCAACAGATCCTGAACAGTTTCAGTTCAATGAATGAGTTTCCATCGTTCAGAAATGCTTATTCTTGTTTTATTCAACAGATCCAGAACAGTTTCAGTTCATTGAATGAGTTTCCATCGTTCAGAACTGCTTATTCTTGCTTCATTCAACAGATCCTGAACAGTTTCAGTTCATTGAATGAGTTTCCATCGTTCAGAACTGCTTAGTCTTGCTTCATTGAACAGATCCTGAACAGTTTCAGTTGAATGAATGAGTTTCCATCGTTCAGAACTGCTTAGTCTTGCTTCATTCAACAGATCCTGAACAGTTTCAGTTCAATGAATGAGTTTCCATCGTTCAGAAATGCTTATTCTTGTTTTATTCAACAGATCCAGAACAGTTTCAGTTCAATGAATGAGTTTCCATCGTTCAGAACTGCTTATTCTTGCTTCATTCAACAGATCCTGAACAGTTTCAGTTCAATGAATGAGTTTCCATCGTTCAGAACTGCTTAGTCTTGCTTTATTCAACAGATCCTGAACAGTTTCAGTTCATTGAATGAGTTTTCATCGTTCAGAACTGCTTAGTCTTGCTTCATTCAACAGATCCAGAACAGTTTCAGTTCATTGAATGAGTTTCCATCGTTCAGAACTGCTTAGTCTTGCTTTATTCAACAGATCCTGAACAGTTTCAGTTCATTGAATGAGTTTCCATCGTTCAGAACTGCTTAGTCTTGCTTCATTCAACAGATCCAGAACAGTTTCAGTTCATTGAATGAGTTTCCATCGTTCAGAACTGCTTAGTCTTGCTTCATTGAACAGATCCTGAACAGTTTCAGTTCAATGAATGAGTTTCCATCGTTCAGAACTGCTTAGTCTTGCTTTATTCAACAGATCCTGAACAGTTTCAGTTCATTGAATGAGTTTTCATCGTTCAGAACTGCTTAGTCTTGCTTCATTCAACAGATCCTGAACAGTTTCAGTTCATTGAATGAGTTTTCATCGTTCAGAACTGCTTATTCTTGTTTTATTCAACAGATCCAGAACAGTTTCAGTTCAATGAATGAGTTTCCATCGTTCAGAACTGCTTATTCTTGCTTCATTCAACAGATCCTGAACAGTTTCAGTTCAATGAATGAGTTTCCATCGTTCAGAAATGCTTATTCTTGTTTTATTCAACAGATCCAGAACAGTTTCAGTTCAATGAATGAGTTTCCATCGTTCAGAACTGCTTATTCTTGCTTCATTCAACAGATCCTGAACAGTTTCAGTTCAATGAATGAGTTTCCATCGTTCAGAACTGCTTAGTCTTGCTTTATTCAACAGATCCTGAACAGTTTCAGTTCATTGAATGAGTTTTCATCGTTCAGAACTGCTTAGTCTTGCTTCATTCAACAGATCCAGAACAGTTTCAGTTCATTGAATGAGTTTCCATCGTTCAGAACTGCTTAGTCTTGCTTTATTCAACAGATCCTGAACAGTTTCAGTTCATTGAATGAGTTTCCATCGTTCAGAACTGCTTAGTCTTGCTTCATTCAACAGATCCAGAACAGTTTCAGTTCATTGAATGAGTTTCCATCGTTCAGAACTGCTTAGTCTTGCTTCATTGAACAGATCCTGAACAGTTTCAGTTCAATGAATGAGTTTCCATCGTTCAGAACTGCTTAGTCTTGCTTTATTCAACAGATCCTGAACAGTTTCAGTTCATTGAATGAGTTTTCATCGTTCAGAACTGCTTAGTCTTGCTTCATTCAACAGATCCTGAACAGTTTCAGTTCATTGAATGAGTTTTCATCGTTCAGAACTGCTTAGTCTTGCTTCATTGAACAGATCCTGAACAGTTTCAGTTCATTGAATGAGTTTCCATCGTTCAGAACTGCTTAGTCTTGCTTTATTCAACAGATCCTGAACAGTTTCAGTTCATTGAATGAGTTTCCATCGTTCAGAACTGCTTAGTCTTGCTTCATTCAACAGATCCAGAACAGTTTCAGTTCATTGAATGAGTTTCCATCGTTCAGAACTGCTTAGTCTTGCTTCATTCAACAGATCCTGAACAGTTTCAGTTGAATGAATGAGTTTCCATCGTTCAGAACTGCTTAGTCTTGCTTCATTCAACAGATCCAGAACAGTTTCAGTTCATTGAATGAGTTTCCATCGTTCAGAACTGCTTAGTCTTGCTTTATTCAACAGATCCTGAACAGTTTCAGTTCATTGAATGAGTTTCCATCGTTCAGAACTGCTTAGTCTTGCTTCATTGAACAGATCCTGAACAGTTTCAGTTCAATGAATGAGTTTCCATCGTTCAGAACTGCTTAGTCTTGCTTCATTCAACAGATCCTGAACAGTTTCAGTTCATTGAATGAGTTTCCATCGTTCAGAACTGCTTAGTCTTGCTTCATTGAACAGATCCTGAACAGTTTCAGTTCAATGAATGAGTTTCCATCGTTCAGAACTGCTTAGTCTTGCTTCATTCAACAGATCCTGAACAGTTTCAGTTCATTGAATGAGTTTCCATCGTTCAGAACTGCTTAGTCTTGCTTCATTCAACAGATCCTGAACAGTTTCAGTTCAATGAATGAGTTTCCATCGTTCAGAACTGCTTAGTCTTGCTTCATTCAACAGATCCAGAACAGTTTCAGTTCAATGAATGAGTTTCCATCGTTCAGAACTGCTTAGTCTTGCTTTATTCAACAGATCCTGAACAGTTTCAGTTCATTGAATGAGTTTCCATCGTTCAGAACTGCTTAGTCTTGCTTCATTGAACAGATCCTGAACAGTTTCAGTTCAATGAATGAGTTTCCATCGTTCAGAACTGCTTAGTCTTGCTTCATTCAACAGATCCTGAACAGTTTCAGTTCATTGAATGAGTTTCCATCGTTCAGAACTGCTTAGTCTTGCTTCATTGAACAGATCCTGAACAGTTTCAGTTCAATGAATGAGTTTCCATCGTTCAGAACTGCTTAGTCTTGCTTCATTCAACAGATCCTGAACAGTTTCAGTTCAATGAATGAGTTTCCATCGTTCAGAACTGCTTAGTCTTGCTTTATTCAACAGATCCTGAACAGTTTCAGTTCATTGAATGAGTTTCCATCGTTCAGAACTGCTTAGTCTTGCTTCATTGAACAGATCCTGAACAGTTTCAGTTCAATGAATGAGTTTCCATCGTTCAGAACTGCTCAGTCTTGCTTCATTCAACAGATCCTGAACAGTTTCAGTTCAATGAATGAGTTTCCATCGTTCAGAACTGCTTAGTCTTCCTTTATTCAACAGATCCTGAACAGTTTCAGTTCATTGAATGAGTTTCCATCGTTCAGAACTGCTTAGTCTTGCTTCATTCAACAGATCCTGAACAGTTTCAGTTCATTGAATGAGTTTCCATCGTTCAGAACTGCTTAGTCTTGCTTTATTCAACAGATCCTGAACAGTTTCAGTTCATTGAATGAGTTTCCATCGTTCAGAACTGCTTAGTCTTGCTTTATTCAACAGATCCTGAACAGTTTCAGTTCATTGAATGAGTTTCCATCGTTCAGAACTGCTTAGTCTTGCTTCATTGAACAGATCCTGAACAGTTTCAGTTCAATGAATGAGTTTCCATCGTTCAGAAATGCTTATTCTTGTTTTATTCAACAGATCCAGAACAGTTTCAGTTCATTGAATGAGTTTCCATCGTTCAGAACTGCTTAGTCTTGCTTCATTGAACAGATCCTGAACAGTTTCAGTTCAATGAATGAGTTTCCATCGTTCAGAACTGCTTAGTCTTGCTTCATTCAACAGATCCAGAACAGTTTCAGTTCAATGAATTTGTTTCCATCGTTCAGAACTGCTTAGTCTTGCTTCATTCAACAGATCCTGAACAGTTTCAGTTGAATGAATGAGTTTCCATCGTTCAGAACTGCTTAGTCTTGCTTCATTCAACAGATCCTGAACAGTTTCAGTTCATTGAATGAGTTTCCATCGTTCAGAACTGCTTAGTCTTGCTTCATTGAACAGATCCTGAACAGTTTCAGTTCAATGAATAAGTTTCCATCGTTCAGAACTGCTTAGTCTTGCTTTATTCAACAGATCCTGAACAGTTTCAGTTCATTGAATGAGTTTCCATCGTTCAGAACTGCTTATTCTTGCTTCATTCAACAGATCCTGAACAGTTTCAGTTCATTGAATGAGTTTCCATCGTTCAGAACTGCTTAGTCTTGCTTCATTGAACAGATCCTGAACAGTTTCAGTTCAATGAATGAGTTTCCATCGTTCAGAACTGCTTAGTCTTGCTTCATTCAACAGATCCTGAACAGTTTCAGTTCAATGAATGAGTTTCCATCGTTCGGAACTGCTGAGTCTTGCTTCATTCAACAGATCCTGAACAGTTTCAGTTCATTGAATGAGTTTCCATCGTTCAGAACTGCTTAGTCTTGCTTTATTCAACAGATCCTGAACAGTTTCAGTTGAATGAATGAGTTTCCATCGTTCAGAACTGCTTAGTCTTGCTTCATTGAACAGATCCTGAACAGTTTCAGTTCAATGAATGAGTTTCCATCGTTCAGAACTGCTTAGTCTTGCTTCATTCAACAGATCCTGAACAGTTTCAGTTCAATGAATGAGTTTCCATCGTTCAGAACTGCTTAGTCTTGCTTTATTCAACAGATCCTGAACAGTTTCAGTTCATTGAATGAGTTTCCATCGTTCAGAACTGCTTAGTCTTGCTTCATTGAACAGATCCTGAACAGTTTCAGTTCAATGAATGAGTTTCCATCGTTCAGAACTGCTTAGTCTTGCTTCATTCAACAGATCCTGAACAGTTTCAGTTCAATGAATGAGTTTCCATCGTTCAGAACTGCTTAGTCTTCCTTTATTCAACAGATCCTGAACAGTTTCAGTTCATTGAATGAGTTTCCATCGTTCAGAACTGCTTAGTCTTGCTTCATTCAACAGATCCTGAACAGTTTCAGTTCATTGAATGAGTTTCCATCGTTCAGAACTGCTTAGTCTTGCTTTATTCAACAGATCCTGAACAGTTTCAGTTCATTGAATGAGTTTCCATCGTTCAGAACTGCTTAGTCTTGCTTTATTCAACAGATCCTGAACAGTTTCAGTTCATTGAATAAGTTTCCATCGTTCAGAACTGCTTAGTCTTGCTTCATTGAACAGATCCTGAACAGTTTCAGTTCAATGAATGAGTTTCCATCGTTCAGAAATGCTTATTCTTGTTTTATTCAACAGATCCAGAACAGTTTCAGTTCATTGAATGAGTTTCCATCGTTCAGAACTGCTTAGTCTTGCTTCATTGAACAGATCCTGAACAGTTTCAGTTCAATGAATGAGTTTCCATCGTTCAGAACTGCTTAGTCTTGCTTCATTCAACAGATCCAGAACAGTTTCAGTTCAATGAATTTGTTTCCATCGTCCAGAACTGCTTAGTCTTGCTTCATTCAACAGATCCTGAACAGTTTCAGTTGAATGAATGAGTTTCCATCGTTCAGAACTGCTTAGTCTTGCTTCATTCAACAGATCCAGAACAGTTTCAGTTCATTGAATGAGTTTCCATCGTTCAGAACTGCTTAGTCTTGCTTCATTCAACAGATCCTGAACAGTTTCAGTTCATTGAATGAGTTTCCATCGTTCAGAACTGCTTAGTCTTGCTTCATTGAACAGATCCTGAACAGTTTCAGTTCAATGAATGAGTTTCCATCGTTCAGAACTGCTTAGTCTTGCTTTATTCAACAGATCCTGAACAGTTTCAGTTCATTGAATGAGTTTTCATCGTTCAGAACTGCTTAGTCTTGCTTCATTCAACAGATCCTGAACAGTTTCAGTTCATTGAATGAGTTTCCATCGTTCAGAACTGCTTAGTCTTGCTTTATTCAACAGATCCTGAACAGTTTCAGTTCATTGAATGAGTTTCCATCGTTCAGAACTGCTTAGTCTTGCTTCATTCAACAGATCCAGAACAGTTTCAGTTCAATGAATGAGTTTCCATCGTTCAGAACTGCTTAGTCTTGCTTTATTCAACAGATCCTGAACAGTTTCAGTTCATTGAATGAGTTTCCATCGTTCAGAACTGCTTAGTCTTGCTTCATTCAACAGATCCAGAACAGTTTCAGTTCAATGAATGAGTTTCCATCGTTCAGAACTGCTTAGTCTTGCTTTATTCAACAGATCCTGAACAGTTTCAGTTCATTGAATGAGTTTCCATCGTTCAGAACTGCTTAGTCTTGCTTCATTCAACAGATCCAGAACAGTTTCAGTTCAATGAATGAGTTTCCATCGTTCAGAACTGCTTAGTCTTGCTTTATTCAACAGATCCCTGAACAGTTTCAGTTCATTGAATGAGTTTTCATCGTTCAGAACTGCTTAGTCTTGCTTCATTCAACAGATCCTGAACAGTTTCAGTTCATTGAATGAGTTTCCATCGTTCAGAACTGCTTAGTCTTGCTTCATTCAACAGATCCAGAACAGTTTCAGTTCAATGAATGAGTTTCCATCGTTCAGAACTGCTTAGTCTTGCTTTATTCAACAGATCCTGAACAGTTTCAGTTCATTGAATGAGTTTCCATCGTTCAGAACTGCTTAGTCTTGCTTTATTCAACAGATCCTGAACAGTTTCAGTTGAATGAATGAGTTTCCATCGTTCAGAACTGCTTAGTCTTGCTTCATTCAACAGATCCAGAACAGTTTCAGTTCATTGAATGAGTTTCCATCGTTCAGAACTGCTTAGTCTTGCTTCATTCAACAGATCCTGAACAGTTTCAGTTGAATGAATGAGTTTCCATCGTTCAGAACTGCTTAGTCTTGCTTTATTCAACAGATCCAGAACAGTTTCAGTTCAATGAACGAGTTTCCATCGTTCAGAACTGCTTAGTCTTGCTTCATTCAACAGATCCAGAACAGTTTCAGTTCAATGAATGAGTTTCCATCGTTCAGAACTGCTTAGTCTTGCTTCATTCAACAGATCCTGAACAGTTTCAGTTGAATGAATGAGTTTCCATCGTTCAGAACTGCTTAGTCTTGCTTTATTCAACAGATCCAGAACAGTTTCAGTTCAATGAATGAGTTTCCATCGTTCAGAACTGCTTAGTCTTGCTTCATTCAACAGATCCTGAACAGTTTCAGTTCAATGAATGAGTTTCCATCGTTCAGAACTGCTTAGTCTTGCTTTATTCAACAGATCCTGAACAGTTTCAGTTCATTGAATGAGTTTCCATCGTTCAGAACTGCTTAGTCTTGCTTCATTCAACAGATCCTGAACAGTTTCAGTTGAATGAATGAGTTTCCATCGTTCAGAACTGCTTAGTCTTGCTTTATTCAACAGATCCTGAACAGTTTCAGTTCATTGAATGAGTTTTCATCGTTCAGAACTGCTTAGTCTTGCTTCATTCAACAGATCCAGAACAGTTTCAGTTCAATGAATGAGTTTCCATCGTTCAGAACTGCTTAGTCTTGCTTTATTCAACAGATCCTGAACAGTTTCAGTTCATTGAATGAGTTTCCATCGTTCAGAACTGCTTAGTCTTGCTTCATTCAACAGATCCTGAACAGTTTCAGTTGAATGAATGAGTTTCCATCGTTCAGAACTGCTTAGTCTTGCTTTATTCAACAGATCCAGAACAGTTTCAGTTCATTGAATGAGTTTTCATCGTTCAGAACTGCTTAGTCTTGCTTCATTCAACAGATCCAGAACAGTTTCAGTTCAATGAATGAGTTTCCATCGTTCAGAACTGCTTAGTCTTGCTTTATTCAACAGATCCTGAACAGTTTCAGTTCATTGAATGAGTTTCCATCGTTCAGAACTGCTTAGTCTTGCTTCATTCAACAGATCCAGAACAGTTTCAGTTCAATGAATGAGTTTCCATCGTTCAGAACTGCTTAGTCTTGCTTTATTCAACAGATCCTGAACAGTTTCAGTTCATTGAATGAGTTTTCATCGTTCAGAACTGCTTAGTCTTGCTTCATTCAACATATCCTGAACAGTTTCAGTTCATTGAATGAGTTTCCATCGTTCAGAACTGCTTAGTCTTGCTTCATTCAACAGATCCAGAACAGTTTCAGTTCAATGAATGAGTTTCCATCGTTCAGAACTGCTTAGTCTTGCTTTATTCAACAGATCCTGAACAGTTTCAGTTCATTGAATGAGTTTCCATCGTTCAGAACTGCTTAGTCTTGCTTTATTCAACAGATCCTGAACAGTTTCAGTTGAATGAATGAGTTTCCATCGTTCAGAACTGCTTAGTCTTGCTTCATTCAACAGATCCAGAACAGTTTCAGTTCATTGAATGAGTTTCCATCGTTCAGAACTGCTTATTCTTGCTTCATTCAACAGATCCTGAACAGTTTCAGTTGAATGAATGAGTTTCCATCGTTCAGAACTGCTTAGTCTTGCTTCATTCAACAGATCCTGAACAGTTTCAGTTCAATGAATGAGTTTCCATCGTTCAGAACTGCTTAGTCTTGCTTTATTCAACAGATCCTGAACAGTTTCAGTTCATTGAATGAGTTTCCATCGTTCAGAACTGCTTAGTCTTGCTTCATTCAACAGATCCTGAACAGTTTCAGTTGAATGAATGAGTTTCCATCGTTCAGAACTGCTTAGTCTTGCTTTATTCAACAGATCCAGAACAGTTTCAGTTCAATGAATGAGTTTCCATCGTTCAGAACTGCTTAGTCTTGCTTCATTCAACAGATCCTGAACAGTTTCAGTTCAATGAATGAGTTTCCATCGTTCAGAACTGCTTAGTCTTGCTTTATTCAACAGATCCTGAACAGTTTCAGTTCATTGAATGAGTTTCCATCGTTCAGAACTGCTTAGTCTTGCTTCATTCAACAGATCCTGAACAGTTTCAGTTGAATGAATGAGTTTCCATCGTTCAGAACTGCTTAGTCTTGCTTTATTCAACAGATCCAGAACAGTTTCAGTTCATTGAATGAGTTTCCATCGTTCAGAACTGCTTAGTCTTGCTTTATTCAACAGATCCTGAACAGTTTCAGTTCATTGAATGAGTTTCCATCGTTCAGAACTGCTTAGTCTTGCTTCATTCAACAGATCCAGAACAGTTTCAGTTCATTGAATGAGTTTCCATCGTTCAGAACTGCTTAGTCTTGCTTTATTCAACAGATCCTGAACAGTTTCAGTTCAATGAATGAGTTTCCATCGTTCAGAAATGCTTATTCTTGTTTTATTCAACAGATCCAGAACAGTTTCAGTTCAATGAATGAGTTTCCATCGTTCAGAACTGCTTAGTCTTGCTTTATTCAACAGATCCTGAACAGTTTCAGTTGAATGAATGAGTTTCCATCGTTCAGAACTGCTTAGTCTTGCTTTATTCAACAGATCCTGAACAGTTTCAGTTCATTGAATGAGTTTCCATCGTTCAGAACTGCTTAGTCTTGCTTTATTCAACAGATCCTGAACAGTTTCAGTTCATTGAATGAGTTTCCATCGTTCAGAACTGCTTAGTCTTGCTTCATTCAACAGATCCAGAACAGTTTCAGTTCATTGAATGAGTTTCCATCGTTCAGAACTGCTTAGTCTTGCTTTATTCAACAGATCCTGAACAGTTTCAGTTCATTGAATGAGTTTCCATCGTTCAGAACTGCTTAGTCTTGCTTCATTCAACAGATCCTGAACAGTTTCAGTTGAATGAATGAGTTTCCATCGTTCAGAACTGCTTAGTCTTGCTTTATTCAACAGATCCAGAACAGTTTCAGTTCAATGAATGAGTTTCCATCGTTCAGAACTGCTTAGTCTTGCTTCATTCAACAGATCCTGAACAGTTTCAGTTGAATGAATGAGTTTCCATCGTTCAGAACTGCTTAGTCTTGCTTTATTCAACAGATCCTGAACAGTTTCAGTTCATTGAATGAGTTTCCATCGTTCAGAACTGCTTAGTCTTGCTTTATTCAACAGATCCTGAACAGTTTCAGTTCATTGAATGAGTTTCCATCGTTCAGAACTGCTTAGTCTTGCTTCATTCAACAGATCCAGAACAGTTTCAGTTCATTGAATGAGTTTCCATCGTTCAGAACTGCTTAGTCTTGCTTCATTCAACAGATCCTGAACAGTTTCAGTTGAATGAATGAGTTTCCATCGTTCAGAACTGCTTAGTCTTGCTTCATTCAACAGATCCAGAACAGTTTCAGTTCATTGAATGAGTTTCCATCGTTCAGAACTGCTTAGTCTTGCTTTATTCAACAGATCCTGAACAGTTTCAGTTCATTGAATGAGTTTCCATCGTTCAGAACTGCTTATTCTTGCTTCATTCAACAGATCCTGAACAGTTTCAGTTCATTGAATGAGTTTCCATCGTTCAGAACTGCTTAGTCTTGCTTCATTGAACAGATCCTGAACAGTTTCAGTTCAATGAATGAGTTTCCATCGTTCAGAACTGCTTAGTCTTGCTTCATTCAACAGATCCTGAACAGTTTCAGTTGAATGAATGAGTTTCCATCGTTCAGAACTGCTTAGTCTTGCTTTATTCAACAGATCCTGAACAGTTTCAGTTGAATGAATGAGTTTCCATCGTTTAGAACTGCTTATTCTTGCTTCATTCAACAGATCCTGAACAGTTTCAGTTGAATGAATGAGTTTCCATCGTTCAGAACTGCTTAGTCTTGCTTTATTCAACAGATCCTGAACAGTTTCAGTTGAATGAATGAGTTTCCATCGTTTAGAACTGCTTATTCTTGCTTCATTCAACAGATCCTGAACAGTTTCAGTTCAATGAATGAGTTTCCATCGTTCAGAACTGCTTAGTCTTGCTTTATTCAACAGATCCTGAACAGTTTCAGTTCATTGAATGAGTTTCCATCGTTCAGAACTGCTTATTCTTGCTTCATTCAACAGATCCTGAACAGTTTCAGTTCATTGAATGAGTTTCCATCGTTCAGAACTGCTTAGTCTTGCTTCATTCAACAGATCCAGAACAGTTTCAGTTCAATGAATTTGTTTCCATCGTTCAGAACTGCTTAGTCTTGCTTCATTCAACAGATCCTGAACAGTTTCAGTTCAATGAATGAGTTTCCATCGTTCAGAACTGCTTAGTCTTGCTTTATTCAACAGATCCTGAACAGTTTCAGTTCATTGAATGAGTTTCCATCGTTCAGAACTGCTTAGTCTTGCTTCATTCAACAGATCCAGAACAGTTTGAGTTCATTGAATGAGTTTCCATCGTTCAGAACTGCTTAGTCTTGCTTCATTCAACAGATCCTGAACAGTTTCAGTTCAATGAATGAGTTTCCATCGTTCAGAACTGCTTAGTCTTGCTTCATTCAACAGATCCAGAACAGTTTCAGTTCAATGAATGAGTTTCCATCGTTCAGAACTGCTTAGTCTTGCTTTATTCAACAGATCCTGAACAGTTTCAGTTGAATGAATGAGTTTCCATCGTTCAGAACTGCTTAGTCTTGCTTTATTCAACAGATCCTGAACAGTTTCAGTTGAATGAATGAGTTTCCATCGTTCAGAACTGCTTAGTCTTGCTTTATTCAACAGATCCAGAACAGTTTCAGTTCAATGAATGAGTTTCCATCGTTCAGAACTGCTTAGTCTTGCTTCATTCAACAGATCCTGAACAGTTTCAGTTCAATGAATGAGTTTCCATCGTTCAGAACTGCTTAGTCTTGCTTTATTCAACAGATCCTGAACAGTTTCAGTTCATTGAATGAGTTTCCATCGTTCAGAACTGCTTAGTCTTGCTTCATTCAACAGATCCAGAACAGTTTGAGTTCATTGAATGAGTTTCCATCGTTCAGAACTGCTTAGTCTTGCTTCATTCAACAGATCCTGAACAGTTTCAGTTCAATGAATGAGTTTCCATCGTTCAGAACTGCTTAGTCTTGCTTCATTCAACAGATCCAGAACAGTTTCAGTTCAATGAATGAGTTTCCATCGTTCAGAACTGCTTAGTCTTGCTTTATTCAACAGATCCTGAACAGTTTCAGTTGAATGAATGAGTTTCCATCGTTCAGAACTGCTTAGTCTTGCTTTATTCAACAGATCCTGAACAGTTTCAGTTCATTGAATGAGTTTCCATCGTTCAGAACTGCTTAGTCTTGCTTTATTCATCAGATCCTGAACAGTTTCAATTGAATGAATGAGTTTCCATCGTTCAGAACTGCTTAGTCTTGCTTCATTCAACAGATCCCGAACAGTTTCAGTTGAATGAATGAGTTTCCATCGTTCAGAACTGCTTAGTCTTGCTTTATTCAGCAGATCCTGAACAGTTTCAGTTGAATGAATGAGTTTCCATCGTTCAGAACTGCTTAGTCTTGCTTCATTCAACAGATCCTGAACAGTTTCAGTTCATTGAATGAGTTTCCATCGTTCAGAACTGCTCATTCTTGCTCTATTCAACAGATCCAGAACAGTTTCAGTTGAATGAATGAGTTTCCATCGTTCAGAACTGCTTAGTCTTGCTTCATTCAACAGATCCTGAACAGTTTCAGTTGAATGAATGAGTTTCCATCGTTCAGAACTGCTTAGTCTTGCTTCATTCAACAGATTCAGAACAGTTTCAGTTGAATGAATGAGTTTCCATCGTTTAGAACTGCTTATTCTTGCTTCATTCAACAGATCCAGAACAGTTTCAGTTCATTGAATGAGTTTCCATCGTTCAGAACTGCTTAGTCTTGCTTTATTCAGCAGATCCTGAACAGTTTCAGTTGAATGAATGAGTTTCCATCGTTCAGAACTGCTTAGTCTTGCTTCATTCAACAGATCCTGAACAGTTTCAGTTCATTGAATGAGTTTCCATCGTTCAGAACTGCTCATTCTTGCTCTATTCAACAGATCCAGAACAGTTTCAGTTGAATGAATGAGTTTCCATCGTTCAGAACTGCTTAGTCTTGCTTCATTCAACAGATCCTGAACAGTTTCAGTTGAATGAATGAGTTTCCATCGTTCAGAACTGCTTAGTCTTGCTTCATTCAACAGATTCAGAACAGTTTCAGTTGAATGAATGAGTTTCCATCGTTTAGAACTGCTTATTCTTGCTTCATTCAACAGATCCAGAACAGTTTCAGTTCATTGAATGAGTTTCCATCGTTCAGAACTGCTTAGTCTTGCTTTATTCAGCAGATCCTGAACAGTTTCAGTTGAATGAATGAGTTTCCATCGTTCAGAACTGCTTAGTCTTGCTTCATTCAACAGATCCTGAACAGTTTCAGTTCATTGAATGAGTTTCCATCGTTCAGAACTGCTCATTCTTGCTCTATTCAACAGATCCAGAACAGTTTCAGTTGAATGAATGAGTTTCCATCGTTCAGAACTGCTTAGTCTTGCTTCATTCAACAGATCCTGAACAGTTTCAGTTGAATGAATGAGTTTCCATCGTTCAGAACTGCTTAGTCTTGCTTCATTCAACAGATTCAGAACAGTTTCAGTTGAATGAATGAGTTTCCATCGTTTAGAACTGCTTATTCTTGCTTCATTCAACAGATCCAGAACAGTTTCAGTTCATTGAATGAGTTTCCATCGTTCAGAACTGCTTATTCTTGCTTCATTCAACAGATCCAGAACAGTTTCAGTTGAATGAATGAGTTTCCATCGTTCAGAACTGCTTAGTCTTGCTTCATTCAACAGATCCTGAACAGTTTCAGTTCATTGAATGAGTTTACATCGTTCAGAACTGCTCATTCTTGCTCTATTCAACAGATCCAGAACAGTTTCAGTTGAATGAATGAGTTTCCATCGTTCAGAACTGCTTAGTCTTGCTTCATTCAACAGATCCTGAACAGTTTCAGTTGAATGAATGAGTTTCCATCGTTCAGAACTGCTTAGTCTTGCTTCATTCAACAGATTCAGAACAGTTTCAGTTGAATGAATGAGTTTCCATCGTTTAGAACTGCTTATTCTTGCTTCATTCAACAGATCCAGAACAGTTTCAGTTCATTGAATGAGTTTCCATCGTTCAGAACTGCTTATTCTTGCTTCATTCAACAGATCCAGAACAGTTTCAGTTCATTGAATGAGTTTTCAGTGGCTCTCACTAACATCAGCTTATTCTCCATGAAATTTGACGTCGATTGATACCTATATCGATTTTTTTTGATTTTTCGGTTTTCGACCCTCTCAGGGGGGTCTAAAATGGTCAGTCATGACCTAATCTGCTTCATTTTGCTATGAAATGACAAAACTAGATCCACTTTTTGCTGAACAAACAAAACCAAAAAGATTTTCAACTAGGTGGAATCGAACCTGTGCCCTCTTGATTTTGATGGCCTCAAAACCCATGTTAAGGGTAGGGTACCAATCCGAAACATGACAAAAAATTTCAATGGACATGGCGAGATTCGAACCCGCGTCTCTCAGTTTGTGGGGGAATACGGGGGTTAGTATTGATTATTCTTGTTTTTGCCTTTTTTTTCTGGGATCGGATTAGTAACTGAGTATGCTAACCACTGCACCACATGCCCTCGGAAACTCATTGGACCTTTTGCTAATGATATGATGGAGGTGTTTTCAGCTTCGATGGTCCCGATCGACAGTGACAGAATGGACCATTTGGAAGGTATCCGGGATGTTATTTACATGAATCTGATCAGAATTTCAAGACGAATTCAATGATGACGTTCATTTTGAAATCAGAAGAGGTTTTGGTGTCGTGAAATATTCAGAAGATCTCCAGAAGACGTCAGAACAGATTTCACGGATTCCTATAATGAACTTGGCATTTTCGGACAGAATTTCAGAACGAAATCAATGGTGACGTTGATTTTGAAATCAGAAGTGGTTTTGGTGTCGTGAAATATTCAGAAGATCTCCAGAAGACGTCAGAACAGATTTCACGGATTCCTATAATGAACTTGCCATTTTCGGACAGAATTTCAGAACGAAATCAATGGTGATGTTGATTTTGAAATCAGAAGTGGTTTTGGTGTCGTGAAATATTCAGAAGGCCTTTAGAAGACGTGAGAACAGATTTCACGGTTTCCTACAATAAACTTGGCATGTATGGACAGAATTTCAAAACGAATTCGATGGTGACGTTGGTTTTCGAATCAGAAATGATGTCGGTGTCGTGAAGTATTCAGAAGACCTTCAGAAGACGTCAGAACAGATTTCGCGGATTCCTATAATAAACTTTCCATGTCCGGACAGAATTTCAGAACGAATTCAATGGTGACGTTGATTTTCGAATCAGAAGTGATGTCGGTGTCGTGAAATATTCAGAAGACCTTCAGAAGACGTCAGAACAGATTTCACGGATTCCTTTAATAAACTTGGCATGTTCGGACAAAGTTTCATAACGAATTCAATGGTGACGTTGATTTTCGAATCAGAAGTGATGTCGGTGTCGTGAAGTATTCAGAAGACCTTTAGAAGACGTCAGAACAGATTTCACGGATTCCTATAATAAACTTGGCATGTTCGGACAAAGTTTCAGAACGAATTTCTTGGTAGGCTGGGTGGACCCGGCGGGTGGCACGAACTCGTGGCCTCTCGGTTAGCAGTGGCCACCACTGCCACTGCGCTACCGACCCCCCATCATCATTCTTAGTTAGATTGTTTGTTTTTGAGGCTGGTAGCAGTCGATATTTTTTACTTCTTTCTTGTGTGTGATTTGTCTTGCCTTGGTAAGTCAAAAATAAACTTTTGTGCATCGAAGTTGTGAAGCATCCGGTGTGGACGCCAGGAATGCAATGTCGGTGACACTAAGAAAGAAGCCGTTGTGGCTTATATAGAAGTCTGTGTGACTAGAAGGAAAGTCTGAGTGACTAGGAAGGAAGTCTGTGTGACTAGGAAGAAAGTCTGTGTAACTAAGAAAGAGAGCCTGGTTGGCTGAGAACGAAGAAAGACGTCGGAACAGATTTACCTGATTTCTCCAATAAAATCGGGATTTCTGGAGAGGATTCCCAAACGAAATCATTATTGCCGCTTATTTTGGAATCAGAAGTAGAGAAGGTATCGTCAAGTATTTAGAAGAATACCTTCAGAAATCGTTGCAACAGATTTCTCCGATTTTTTCAATAAACCTCAGGAGAGATTCAGCACTCTTCAGTAGATTTTGAAATACGAACTACGCATGTTCGAGGCTGCACTCATACTGATCATAGTTGCTACACCATGTTCAAGCATCAGACTGGCGAGTTTGTCAAGACCTGGATCTTCATGGCGTCACGGATCTCGTCTGGTAGAATCTGCCCGAACTCCTAGAAAAATTAATCAATTATTTTCTAAAGCGACCAAAGAGGGCGAGTCTTTCCTTAAGACTGAATACTTTTCGAATATGGAGCGTTTTGAGCGTGTGAAGGTCTTGGCGGGCGTCGAGAAAAATGTGCAGAAACAAAAAAAAAAAAGAAAAACAGAGACACGCGCTCTCTTTAAGAATTTCAATAATGTTCACCATCTCCATCTCTTCTTCGTGTGGATGGTCTCGACATAAGGCGCCTAGAGTTTGCAGATGAATTGGTGCTAATAAGATCAGACGCGACAAATCTCGAGAAACGTCTGGAGATCCTGTGCAGGAATAGCAAACCCAGGGACTCTCCATCAACCCATCCAAGACTATTTTCCACGTCAACAATAAGGACACGGTCTCGAGCATCACTCTCCTCTACGGACAACATCTCGAAGCTTGCGGAAGATGCCACTATCTGGGAAGATGGTTCGATGCGTCCGGAGGGTCGATCAGTAGGCCACGAGAAGAATTCGCAGCGGATGGGCAGCTCTTCACGTGGCGGCACGGATTGGGCCATTGCTTCTGGCTGCTGATGAATGTTTTGAGGACTCGATGGGGAAACTGACAAGTTTAGCCGCCTTCTAACGGGTTCTTATCTCCAGATAAGATCTGAACTGCTCCGAATTCGGTGTAAAAATACATGATTTCACAAATTGTTTATTATCACTTTCATTCATAATCTCCATCATTTTTACAACAGTTACAATGTGAGGTTCACAACGTAGCATTGACATTTAACTTGTTTCCTTTTTCAGATGGTCACTGGTGTTGAATGCCTTCGAGTCGCTTTCGAGTGCATGACCAATGAGAAGTGTGTCCTCATTGACAAAGTTGAAGATTTGATTGACACAACTGTAAAAATAAAAAAAACAGTTAGTCATCTCTATTCGAATCAGCTGAATCTGTTGGACTTTGATTTCAAAACTCGAATTCCTAGTCCATGACTGAAAAGCTTTTCGAGTTCCTTCCCGTTTTGAAATTATTTGGACCAACTACAGTGTACGATCGGAATAAACTGTTTGGTGGGCGTTCCCAAACGTTTTCAAGTTTGACACAATAAATAATTGCCTGGTGGCTCGAAATTGAGAGTATAAACTACAAATTTCAAACAAAAAGAGTATAACTGCTCGTCTGAAATCGCGAGTTCCATGTTCTCTGGGTAGACACCCGAATATCGACTGTTGAAGTCGATTATCGGGATATCAAACAATAATCCAAAACCACGTTCCCTCTAACGTCCACCAGAGAGACACGAGCGCTTTCCATTCTGCTGCTCGTGTAGACGAACTCTGCGTCAATAGCGTACACCTTGAAAAAAAAACTGATGAGTTGTCAAGTTTCAAACATCAGACTCACTTTTTTGGAGCGGAAGTCGCCCTGTCCAATTTTTCCTGTTGGCTTTCATTGCCTTTTGGCGTGGCTGTGAACTGAGTTCCTCCGAGAGTGGAGGACAAGTGGAGATCCTCCACTCGGCAGCCGCTCGTCGAATCCCATTTGTCTCCAGAACAACATGCAAGCAACATCATTGCTTCGGCCGCGCATGGAAGTTTGCCTTTTCCATTTTTGCTTTTTCCATTGATCCAATAATCTATTTGTATCCAATGCACGATGCAATCTGACTCTCGATACTGTCCGTGACATCAGAACTGAGGTGATCGACATTTTCACGAACGCTTTGATATCGCCTTTTTCGACATGTGGCTCGAACAGAATCACCATCCCCATCTGATGTGGCCGAAATTGTTGTGTCTGAGTTTGTAAGAGCGAGTCCCACTTTCGATTCCAAGCTGGTGTCGAGCGGATCCTGAAAACAATATGAGATGGGATTTTTATGCCAAAAAAACTTGAACACGAATGTACGATAGTAAAAACAGAGCATGAGAAAAGTAACAATCTTGACTACTTTCAAACGATAGGTCACTCTAGAATTCTATACCTAATGAGAAGGATGTGGTAGAAAAGAAGAGAGCTCGGAGCCTCGCTTTCAATCGAATGTATGAATAAGAAACAACGAGATGATGGAAGGGGGGAGGGGGGAGGGGGGAGATGACACGTGACCTTGGAGAAGTGGGCGGGGTGTAGAGAGGCGTACTGGCGGAGCATCGTCATCTGACCCCTTTCTGGGAAGTACGTTCACCCCTGGCTGAATGGGCGTTGAAGATGAAGAGAAGAAGATAACGAAAGTGCACGTGTACAATACCTAGCATTCTTCTATTGAAAAAGGGAACTGATAAAAGATAAGCTCGAACTCTATTGTGAATGAATAAAGCTCAACTTTCTGGTAATAACTATCAACGTGTTACAACAAGACTTGGATGGAAAACCAAAGCACACTTTCAAACATAATGCAACCAATTGATACCAACAAGAATTCTAATTCAAAGTTCTTCTCGAAACCAAAACACAGTTAAAACAAGTTCGCAATCTGGCATTGAAAAAATGAAAAGTGAGAACATTGTTCATTGGCCCTAGTTTTTGCATTTATCGTAATCTCGCAACGCCAAGTATCTCAACCAAGTATTTTCCAACGAGGCGATCTTTGTGCTGGGGAGAGTGATCTGTGCCGCTTCTGTCGCAGCTGACGGACGAGCAACAAGTAGAACAGATGTGGGTTGAATTGTCCTCTCGTTCCTCTTGAATCTAACGGCTTTCTTAATGATTTTGGCAGGGGAGAGCCAGTCTCAGACCCGGGTTCATTTTTAATATCATCAGGTATAGGGTTGGCAAAAGGGGCGTTTGGCAAAAGGGGCCTCCCCCCCCCCCCGGCGAGGCGACTGCTGTTTTGAAAATTTGCCCAAAACAGTCCGTTCGAGCCCATTCTTGAAGCCCGCCCCAACGCCCCCGCCCCAAAAACTGGGCGCCTTCTCAAAGCGGGGCGCCCCATTGCCAACACTAATCGGGTTCCATTTTGATATAAGATTCAACAGTAATAAGAGTTGACTCACAGGGATTCAAGTGTGAAATTAAGGTAAGGGACAAGTACTTAGTAAGAGAATTATAGCGTGAGAGGGGAGATTAGGATCGACGAATCGATATCGGAACAAAGGGAAAGGTCACCACCATCGAGGAGGAAAGGAGACCAACGTCTTCTGAACGCCTTCTGACAGTGACTTCACTTCTGGTTTAAAAATGATTGTCACCATTAAATTCTTTGTGAAACTCTGACTTACTTACTCAGTTACTTAGTGGATCCGTCCTCCGCTCACGATGTGTGAGCGCGGATCACAGCCAGCCACTTCTTTCGATCCCCTGCGATAGTGCTCCATGGAGTTGCGAGTCAAGATCCTTGGCGCAGCGATATCTCTTTTGTCAGCGCATCGGACCAACGCATAGGTGAGCGCCCAAACTGTTCCGACGTCTTCTGAAGGTCTTCTGAACATTTCACGGCACCGACTTCACTGCTGATTCTTCAATGAACGTCATCATTGAAATTGATATAAAATTTTGTGCAGGAATATCGCATTTATTAGAGGAATCAGAGTATTCATCTTTGACGCCTTCTGAAGGTCTTCTGAATATTTGACTATGTTGACTCCACTTCTGAATCAAAAATGAACATCACCATTGACTTCTTCTGAAAATTCTGATCAGTTTCATACACAAGATGGCGCATAATTACCCGGACTACTTTGAGTGCTTGCAACTCCGGAATGAAAAATCAGAACAAGATGAAATTTAACAAATAATTTATTGATAATATAACAAGTAATTATCAATTATTGTTGTTCGACACGACCACCTTTGGCGACGATGAGAGCTCGGAGACGCTTCGGGTACGAGTCGATCGTTGTACGCAGGTACTCAGCCGACAAATTGTCCCATTCCTTGACCAATGTCTTCTTCGAAGCTTCCACAGGGATTTAGCGTTGACCTTCGCCTGCATGACCCCCACCCCCATACGGAAAAGTCAAGCGAGTTCAGGTCGGGGGACGAAGCCAGCCACTCCTTTTTCGACGAAAACCAATGGGCACTTGCCAGTTGAATAAATGGCAACAAATACCATGACTGAGGCAGGATGGGATACTCGGTGAACGGTTCTTCATTCTTTAAAAGCTTTTTGTGATGTCTTTGAAAGCACGCTGTGATCCAAATACTTGACGATACCTTTTCTAATTCTGATTCTGAAATGAACGGCAATAATGATTTTGTTTGGAAATTCTCTCCAGAAATCCCGATTTTATTGGACGAATCAGGAAAATCTGTTCCGACGTCTTTCTTCGTTCTCAGCCAACCAGGCTCTCTTTCTTAGTCACACAGACTTTCTTCCTAGTCACACAGGCTTTCTTATAAGCCACAACGGCTTCCTTCTAATTGTCACTGACACTGCATTCCTGGCGTCCACACCGGATGCCTCACAATTTTGATGCACAAAAGTTTAATTTTGCCTTACCAAGGCAAGACAAATCACACACAAGAAAGAGGTAAAAAATATCGACTACTACCAACCTCAAAAACAAACAATCTAACTGAGAATGATGACAAAAAAAACTGCCTCTCGTCGGAGCGCGCCAAGGCGCAGAACGCGCCAGCAACCTACTGGCGCCTTCTCGATGTTCGCGCCTTTGATCTGGTTTTTAAATAGGTATACTTCAGGGCACCGACATCACTTCTGATTCGAAAATCAACGTCACCATTGAATTCGTTCTGAAATTCTGTCCAGACATGCCAAGTTTATTATAGGAATCCGTGAAATCTGTTCTGACGTCTTCTGAAAGTCTTCTGAATATTTCACGACACCGAAATCACTTCCGATTTCGAAATGAATGTCACCATCGAGTTCGTTCTGAAATTCTGTCCAGACATGCCAAGTTCATTATAGAAATCCGAGAAATCTGTTTTGACGCCTTCTGAAGGTCTTCTGAATACTTCACGACACCGACATCACTTCTGATTCGAAAATCAACGTCACCATTGTATTCGTTCTGGAATTCTGTCCAGATATGCCAAGTTTATTATAGGAATCCGTTAATTCTGTTCTGACGTCTTCTGAAGGTCTTCTGAATATTTCACGACACCGACTTCACTTCTGATTTTTCAATGAACGTCATCATTGAAATTGATATGAAATTTTGTGCAGGAATATCGAATTTATTAGAGGAATCCGTGAAATCTGTTCTGACGTCTTCTGAAGGTCTTCTGAATATTTCACGACACCCCAATCACTTCTGATTTCAAAACCAACGTCACCATTGAATTCGTCCTGAAATTCTGATCAGATTCATGTAAATAACATCTCGGATACCTTCCAAATGGTCCATTCTGTCACTGTCGATCGGGACCATCGAAGCTGAAAACACCTCCATCATATCATTAGCAATAAGTTCGATGAGTTTCCGAGGGCATGTGGTGCAGTGGTTAGCATACTCAGTTACTAATCCGATCCCCCTGAAAGAAAGGAAAATGTTACTTACTAACCCCGTATTCCCCACAAACTGAGAGACGCGGGTTCGAATCTCGCCATGTCCATTGAAATTTTTTGTCATGTTTTGGATTTGTACCCTACCCTTAACATGGGTTTTGAAGCCATCAAAAATAAGAGGACTTAGGTTCGATTCCACCTAGTTAAAAATCTTTTTGGTTTTGTTTGTTCAGCATAAAGTGGATCTAGTTTTGTCATTTCATAGCAAAATGAAGCAGATTAGGTCATGACTGACCATTTTAGACCCCCTTGAGAGGGTCGAAAACCGAAAAATCAAAAAAAATCGATATAGGTATCAATCGACGTCAAATTTCATGGAGAAAAAGCTGATGTTAGTAAGAGCCACTGAAAAATAGCTGGAGGGCACCAAGTGCCACTAAGTTTAAACACATCACGTTTTTTTTTGCACAGTGAGCAGGAGAATGGTCCATGGAAACACTTCCGAAAAACGACTTTTTTTCACATTGTAGATGCTTTAGATTTTTCTCCTCTCTCATGCGTCGCAAGATTTTCGTCTCACCCTGTTTTTCAGTCTATGATATTCTTGTTCTCTTGTCAGTAAGCTATATAAAAAAAACGTTACTTTTTCGTACTTGGCGTCTACTACAACTTTTGTCTCGGTGAGTCAAATCTATAACATCCAACTGATACGAACCTTTATATTTCCAGTCAGATCGAAACTCGAACGACACCAATGGCCAAGTTATGGATGTTCATGGGAATCGCCTTTTTCGTGATGACTATCCTGTTCAGCTGCTCTCGCGCGACCTTCCAGCCCAACTTGAAGCCGGATGTCGACCCGGACGCCGAAAATGAGAAGGAGATGGAAATGCATCCGATGCGTCGCGTCTAATGGACATGCTCACCCATGGATACACTTTCTTTCATCTGAATTGTTGTTTTGATTACCCTCCTGTTATTCTCGATCGAATTCTTCTTACTTTTCTTTTTTACTCAAACAAATGAAGAAGTCGATTAAAAAACATGTTTACGCGAACCGTAAGGAACCGTGCAAGTTTACGCGAACCTGTGTTTTCATGTTCATCAGAACTGTTTTGCGCCTCGGCGTGGCTGTGAACTGAGTTCCTGCGAGAGTGGAGGACAAGTGGAAGTCCTCTACTCGGCAGCCGCTCATCAGCGCCGACTTCCTTAATCTCCGCGGTCCGCTTCGGCTTCGAATGGAAGCGGCATCGTTGCCTTTTCTCATTGATTCAATAGTCCGGTTAACATCTGACGCAGAAACCAACTTACTCTCGGTACTGTCAGTGACATCAGAAGCAGAACCCATTTCCTTGTTCGCAACGACTACCTTCACCTCTGTAGATGTTCCTATCATTTTCTTCGCCTTTTTCGACATGCAGCTTGAACATCGCCGACTCACCATCTGGAGAGAGAGAGAGAGAGAGAGAGAGAGAGAGAGAGAGAGAGAGAGAGAGAGAGAGAGAGGAAATTGATGTGTTCGCGAGTTCGCAAGAGGAAGCCCCATTTTCGATCCCAAACTGGATTTTCTTGGAATTACGATTTCCCTTGGCTGAATGGGCTTTAGAAACAGTGAGAATACGGTCTCTAGCATCACTCCCCTCTACTATCTGGGAAGATGGTTCGATGCGTCCGGAGTCTCGATCAGGAGATCACGAGAAGAATTCGCAGCGGATGAGCAGCTCTTCACATGGCGGCACGGATTGGGCCATTGCTTCTGGTTGCTGATGAAGGTTTTGAGAACTCGATGGGGAAACTGACAAGTTTAGCCGCCTTCTAACGGGTTCTTATCTCCGGATAAGAACTGAACTGCTCCGAATTCGGTGTAAATAGACATGATTTCACAAATTGTTTATTATCAGTTTCATTCATAATCTCCATCATTTTTACAACAGTTACAATGTGAGGTTCACAACGTAGCATTGACATTTTACTTGTTTTCTTTTTCATTCTATAGCACAGATGGCCACTGGTGTTGAATGTCTTCGAGTCGCTTTCGAGTGTATGACCGATGAGAAGTGTGTCCTCATTGACAAAGTTGAAGATTTGATTGACACAACTGTAAAAATGAGAAAAAAAAACATTTAGTCATCTCTATTTGAATCAGCTAAATCTGTTGAGCTATGATTTCAAAACTCGAATTTCTAGTCCATGACTGAAAAGCTTTTCGAGTTCTTTCCCGTTTTGAAATTATTTGGACCAACTACAGTGTACCATCAGAATAAACTGTTTGGTGGGTGTTCCAAAACGTTTTCAAGTTTGACACGGTGAATAATTGCCTGGTGGCACAAAATTGAGAGTATAAACTACAAATTTCAAACAAAAAGACTATACCTGTTTGTATGAAATCGCGAAATCCATGTTCTCTGGGTAGACACCCGAATATCGACTGTTGAAGTCGATTATCGGGTTATCAAACAATAATCCAAAACGACGTTTCCTTTGACGTCCACCAATGAGACACGAGCGCCTTCCATTCCGCTGCTCGTGTAGACGAACTCTGCGTCAATCGCGTACACCTTGAAAAAAAAAACTGATGAGTTGTCAAGTTTCAAACGTCAGACTCACTTTTTTGGAGCGGAAGTCGCCCTGTCCAATTTTTCCTGTTGGCTTTCATTGGCTTTCGGCGTGGCTGTGAACTGAGTTCCTCCGAGAGTGGAGGACAAGTGGAAATCCTCCACTCGGCAGCCGCTTGTCGAATCCCATTTGTCCCCAGAACAACATGCAAGCGACGCTATTGCTTCGCCCTCGCATGGAAGGTTGCCTTTTCCATTTTTGTTTTTTTTTTCCATTGATCCATTAATCTATTTGTATCTAACGCACTATGCAATCTGACTCTCGATACTGTCCGTGACATCAGAACTGAGGTGATCGACATTTTCACGAACGCTTTGATATCGCCTTTTTCGACATGTGGCTCGAACAGAATCACCATCCCCATCTGATGTGGCCGAAATTGTTGTGTCTGAGTTTGTAAGAGCGAGTCCCACTTTCGATTCCAAGCTGGTGTCGAGCGGATCCTGAAAACAATATGAGATGGGATTTTTATGCCAAAAAAACTTGAACACGAATGTACGATAGTAAAAACAGAGCATGAGAAAAGTAACAATCTTGACTACTTTCAAACGATAGGTCACTCTAGAATTCTATACCTAATGAGAAGGATGTGGTAGAAAAGAAGAGAGCTCGGAGCCTCGCTTTCAATCGAATGTATGAATAAGAAACAACGAGATGATGGAAGGGGGAGGGGGGAGGGGGGAGATGACACGTGACCTTGGAGAAGTGGGCGGGGTGTAGAGAGGAGTACTGGCGGAGCATCGTCATCTGACCCCCCTCTGGGAAGTACGTTCACCCCTGGCTGAATGGGCGTTGAAGATAAAGAGATGAAGATAACGAAAGAGCACGTGTACAACACCTAGCATTCTTCTATTGAAAAAGAGAACTGATAAAAGATAAGCTCGAACATCCCGTACCGTGAAGCACAACAAGATATCGTATCAGAGTATCGCGCTACGAATCCTTAACCCGTGGAATTGGCTTCCTCTACACGCGCTTCTCAAGCACTACCTTTGCCTCGAACATCAACCGGATTGACCTATCCAAATTTCTCCGGTTATCCGTTCATAACTTCTAATTTATTTGCCATGTTTTTTAGTTTTAACCCCCCCCCTTTCTCTCCCTATTATGTGTTCCCGGTTCTCAACTAGTATCTCACTTTTTTTGTTCTTGCCTTGTGTCAGAAGAAATTTCTTTTTTCCTTTCAAGCAATAAATATAAATCAGTCAAATCAATCAACTCTATTGTGAATGAATAAAGCTCAACTTGCTGGTAATAACTATCAACGTGTTACAACAAGACTCGGATGGATAACCAAAGCGCACTTTCAAAGTATCAGTTGGATGTTATAGATTAACTCACCGAGAAAGAGTTGTAGTAGACGCCAAGTACGAAAAAGAAACGAAGCCACTCAGTGTCGGCTTTGAAGAAAACATAATGAGTGAAATAAATCAAAAAAAGAAGAAGAAGAAAGGAAATAAGGCGTGTTTTCTGTATTAAGACTCCATGACAGCCGACTTTTTTAAATAGCTTACTGACAAGAGAACAAGAATATCAAAGACTGAAGAACAGGGTGAGACGAAAATCTTGCGACGCATGAGAGGGGAGCGAAATCTAAAGCATCTACAAAATGAAAAAGAGTCGCTTTTCGGAAGTGTTTCCATGGACCATTCTCCTGCTCACTGTGCAAAAAAAAAAACGTGATGTGTTTCAACTCAGTGGTACTCGGTGCCCTCCAGCTGATTTTCAGTGGCTCTTACTAACAACAGCTTTTTCTTCATGAAATTTGACGTCGATTGATACCTATATCGATTTTTTTTTGATTTTTCGGTTTTCGACCTTCTCAGGGGGGTCTAAAATGGTCAGTCATGACCTAATTTGCTTTATTTTGCTATGAAACGACAAAACTAGATCCACTTTATGCTGAACAAACAAAACCAAAAAGATTTTCAACTAGGTGGAATCGAACCTGAGACCACTTATTTTTAATGGCTTCAAAACCCATGTTGATGGTAGGGTACGAATCCGAAACATGACAAAAAATTTCAATGGACATGGCGAGATTCGAACCCGCGTCTCTCAGTTTGTGGGGGAATACGTGGGTTAGTATTGAATATTCTTGTTTCTGCCTTGTTTTTCTGGGATCGGATTAGTAACTGAGTATGCTAACCACTGCACCACATGCCCTCGGAAACTCATCGAACTTATTGCTAATGATATGATGGAGGTGTTTTCAGCTTCGATGGTCCCGATCGACAGTTACAGAATGGACCATTTGGAAGGTATCCGGGATGTTATTTACATGAATCTGATCAGAATTTCAAGACGAATTCAATGATGACGTTCATTTTGTAATCAGAAGTGGTTTCGGTGTCGTGAAATATTCAGAAAACCTTCAGAAGACGTCAGAACAGATTTCACGGAATCTTATATTAAACTTGGCATGTCTGGACAGAATTTCAAGACGATTTCGAAGGTGACTATGATTTTCGAATCAGAAGTGATTTCGGTGTCGTGAAATATTCAGAAGACCTTCAGAAGACGTCAGAACAGATTTAACGGATTCCTATGATGAACTTGGCATGTCTGGACAGAATTTCAGAACAAATTCAATGGTGACGTTGATTTTCGAATCAGAAGTGATGTCAGTGTCGTGAAGTATTCAGAAGACGTTCAGAAGGCGTCAGAACAGATTTCTCGGATTCCTATAATAAACTTGGCATTTTCGGACAGAATTTCAAGGCGAATTCAATCGTGACGTTGATTTTCGAACTAGTCGGTCCAACATGAATAGTCGAATATTCGAACAATGTTCAAACGAAAGTCGAATGGTCGTTTCCGATTTTTATAACAGGCTCATGACTCTGAACAGTTTCAGTTGAATGAATGAGTTTCCATCGTTCAGAAATGCTTATTCTTGCTTCATTCAACAGATCCTGAACAGTTTCAGTTGAATTAATGAGTTTCCATCGTTCAGAAATGCTTATTCTTGCTTTATTCAACAGATCCTGAACAGTTTCAGGTGAATGAATGAGTTTCCATCGTTCAGAAATGCTTATTCTTGCTTTATTCAACAGATCCTGAACAGTTTCAGTTGAATGAATGAGTTTCCATCGTTCAGAAATGCTTATTCTTGCTTTATTCAACAGATCCTGAACAGTTTCAGTTGAATGAATGAGTTTCCATCGTTCAGAAATGCTTATTCTTGCTTCATTCAACAGATCCTGAACAGTTTCAGTTGAATGAATGAGTTTCCATCGTTCAGAAATGCTTATTCTTGTTTTATTCAACAGATCCTGAACAGTTTCAGTTGAATGAATGAGTTTCCATCGTTCAGAAATGCTTATTCTTGCTTCATTCAACAGATCCTGAACAGTTTCAGTTGAATGAATGAGTTTCCATCGTTCAGAAATGCTTATTCTTGCTTCATTCAACAGATCCTGAACAGTTTCAGTTGAATGAATGAGTTTCCATCGTTCAGAAATGCTTATTCTTGCTTCATTCAACAGATCCTGAACAGTTTCAGTTGAATGAATGAGTTTCCATCGTTCAGAAATGCTTATTCTTGCTTTATTCAACAGATCCTGAACAGTTTCAGTTGAATGAATGAGTTTCCATCGTTCAGAAATGCTTATTCTTGCTTCATTCAACAGATCCTGAACAGTTTCAGGTGAATGAATGAGTTTCCATCGTTCAGAAATGCTTATTCTTGCTTTATTCAACAGATCCTGAACAGTTCAGTTGAATGAATGAGTTTCCATCGTTCAGAAATGCTTATTCTTGTTTTATTCAACAGATCCTGAACAGTTTCAGTTGAATGAATGAGTTTCCATCGTTCAGAAATGCTTATTCTTGTTTTATTCAACAGATCCTGAACAGTTTCAGTTGAATGAATGAGTTTCCATCGTTCAGAAATGCTTATTCTTGCTTCATTCAACAGATCCTGAACAGTTTCAGTTGAATGAATGAGTTTCCATCGTTCAGAAATGCTTATTCTTGCTTTATTCAACAGATCCTGAACAGTTTCAGTTGAATGAATGAGTTTCCATCGTTCAGAAATGCTTATTCTTGTTTTATTCAACAGATCCTGAACAGTTTCAGTTGAATGAATGAGTTTCCATCGTTCAGAAATGCTTATTCTTGCTTCATTCAACAGATCCTGAACAGTTTCAGTTGAATGAATGAGTTTCCATCGTTCAGAAATGCTTATTCTTGCTTCATTCAACAGATCCTGAACAGTTTCAGTTGAATGAATGAGTTTCCATCGTTCAGAAATGCTTATTCTTGCTTCATTCAACAGATCCTGAACAGTTTCAGTTGAATGAATGAGTTTCCATCGTTCAGAAATGCTTATTCTTGTTTTATTCAACAGATCCTGAACAGTTTCAGTTGAATGAATGAGTTTCCATCGTTCAGAAATGCTCATTCTTGTTTTATTCAACAGATCCTGAACAGTTTCAGTTGAATGAATGAGTTTCCATCGTTCAGAAATGCTTATTCTTGCTTCATTCAACAGATCCTGAACAGTTTCAGTTGAATGAATGAGTTTCCATCGTTCAGAAATGCTTATTCTTGCTTCATTCAACAGATCCTGAACAGTTTCAGTTGAATGAATGAGTTTCCATCGTTCAGAATAGCTTATTCTTGCTTCATTCAACAGATCCTGAACAGTTTCAGTTGAATTAATGAGTTTCCATCGTTCAGAAATGCTTATTCTTGCTTTATTCAACAGATCC